>VDFB02350338.1:0-24564 GCA_007258455.2 Sequoia sempervirens
TATAATATTTAAATATATTATACATAATAATATAATATATTATACATAATAATATAATATATTATATAATATATAGTTTTGTAAGAGATTATATATTAAATTATAAATAATATTGTATATTCTAAACTATATATATTAACATAAACTATAAACTATAAACTATTTAAAAATCATATATAAACCAAATCGTATATTCTAAACTAAATATATTAAAATAAACTATAAACCACAAATGAGATATATTGCATATGTTAAATCATATATTATAAAGTCTTGACATTTTTTAAAATGCTATGTAAAGAAATCGGATATCCGATTTAAATCCGATATCCAATATGTCTGACACAAAATTCATTGCCTAGGGAATAGGCTCGGGTTTGCTTTGGTATTTGGTTAGGAGATGCCAATCCTAAAAAGTCAACACAAAAAGCATGTTTAACGACTTGAAATTTATTTTTAGCCAAAATTGATAAAATGAAAAGGGTTTGTAGAGGAGATTCTCAGCTTTTTGCCAATATAAATTCTACCAAATATTGATTTTGTTTATAAAAAAAAATAAACCATAGTAGTTTAGAAACTACATACGAATTTCCTATCGTCACATCATGGAGTCCTCTACTTACATGTTTTTGAAATAAATAAATAGATAAAATCTCAGTAGTTTAGAAACTACAATTTCCAATTATTCTTACATGTTTTTGAAATAATATAGATAACTTATTCAAATTTTTATGTCAAGTTGCCTAACTCTAATTGTTCTGAATTTTCATTGCCACTTAAGGGCCTGTTTGGCCCATCATGATCCTGGACATACCCTATAGTGATGAAAAAATTAGGTGTTTTTGTAAAAACAAAAAAGAAAGATGATTCAGTAGAACAAGTCATATCGAGTGTTGCTAATGCTATTGATTTTATAGGTAAGAAAAGTCAATCAAAAGATAAGAATGTGGCTCGTTGTGTAATAACAACTGCTCTAGTTGATAAATCAACTTCAAATAAAAGAATGTTAAGTAAGATTAGTAAATTTATATGTGAGCACCTACAAATCTACATAAAGCTATTCCTCCAACATTTTGTTAACAATGAGGTTAGTTCATATAGATGCACAAATACTCCTATGAAATAATGCAAAATATTTCCCAAACATGATAGCAAAACAAACTAAATTGGAAGCATGAAAAATACATAATGTAATAGTGGATTACTTTGTTGTGAAAAGTGACCCTTTATTGACAAGCTCAAATTGCAAATGCAATTGATGGGAAAAATTACTTTATGTAATATAGATAACTTATTCAAATTTTTATCAAGTTGCCTAACTCTAATTGTTCTGAATTTTCATTGCCACTTAAGGGCCTGTTTGGCCCATCATGATCCTGGACATACCCTATAGTGATGAAAAAATTAGGTGTTTTTGTAAAAACAAAAAAGAAAGATGATTCAGTAGAACAAGTCATATCGAGTGTTGCTAATGCTATTGATTTTATAGGTAAGAAAAGTCAATCAAAAGATAAGAATGTGGCTCGTTGTGCAATAACAACTGCTCTAGTTGATAAAGCAACTTCAAATAAAAAGAATGTTAAGTAAGATTAGTAAATTTATATGTGAGCACCTACAAATCTACATAAAGCTATTCCTCCAACATTTTTTTAACAATGAGGTTAGTTCATATAGATGCACAAATACTCCTATGAAATAATGCAAAATATTTCCCAAACATGATAGCAAAACAAACTAAATTGGAAGCATGAAAAATACATAATGCACACCTATTCCATAGTGGATTGGTGTCACTTTGTTGTGAAAAGTGACCCTTTCCCAACCCTTGACAAGCTCAAATGATGCAAATGCAATGGTGATGGGAAAAATTAGCTCTCTATGTGAAGAGAGTAACTTTGCATGAGGATTGTGGATCAAGTTGTGTAGGATTGATACAATAGAGAAGCTCTGTATTTATAGCCAAGAAGGATAGAAGAATTCCAAACATAGAGGATGTGGGGCTAAAGATCCACCAATGAGAAGAGGCCACTTGTCAACTTGTGATAGGTTGAGGAATGAGCACATTTTGGTCAATGTGCCAAAGAGGGGGAGATTCAAATTTGAATTTGAGAGTTAAATGCTAAGTGGGGGACATGTAAGAGAGAAGTTATTGCCATGTTGGAAGGGAAAAGTCAACTTGCTTTCAAATTCAAACTTGAGGAATATTCTCAAAAGATGCTTTGTTGAGGGAAAATGATGATTTTAATAAATGAATTAAAATGCTTTATTGGTGCAAGTGGGAAAAGCTAGAGGATGTGATGGGTGGTTAGATTAGATTAATCAGGATTACATTAACTTAGATTATGTTTAGGTGTTTTTACCCATTTGACTTAAATATTTTGATTTATTAAAATCAAGAGGGAGAAATATGAATTTTGAGATTTAATTAAATAAACTTGTTTGGTTTATTTAATTAAAAGGATGATGCAAGATAAAGGTTAATTAATTTTGAAGGAGATGAACCTAGGAGATGGTTTATGAAAGATGGAATGTTAGGATGTGATTAAAATTGATTTATTTAAATGAGGTAATGATAGGTTTAAATTAAATAAAGTTAATTTATTCAATTTAAATGGATGATCCTTAGAGATTTGATTTATTGAATTTGATTTACTTGATGAATGGATGAAATGTGAATGATGTGAATTTCGTATGTCTACATTTTCCCCCTCTTTGAAGTAATGTACTTGCTGCACTGGTTCAAAGAATAAACTTGCCATTATCAAAATTCAAAAAATTTCTAATTTTTTCGGATGCCCCAGCAGAAAGAAGTACACTAGTACTTTTTCCCCTCGAGAGATCGAGTGAAAAGATTCAATTTGAGGGTCGATCTCGCGATAAAGAGGTTCAAAATGGATGGGTATGATGATGATTTTAAGATGCTTAGAATAACCAATCTATATTATCTTAAACAACTTAAAATGATGATGTAATGCATGTGAAATGGATGATGTGATGATGACTATATGATTGTGCAATATATATTTTATGCAAATGTATGATTTATGAGATGCTTAGACTAACAGATCTATATTATAATGATGAACATGCATGTGAGATGATGTGAAAAATGTTGATAGTTTGTGGATGCAGGATGGATGCACTGGTGATGATGATTAACTATTCATGACGTGATGTTAGTGCAGAAAAGAAGAAATTAGATGATGAAAAGAGGATCCAACAAGCCAACTTTATGAGAGATGATGATGAGAAATGGATGATTTTCTTATCAAGGATTGGGATTTTAAAAGGGTCACTTACCTTATGTTTGATAACATGCATAAGCACGATGCATCAAGGTATGAAGGACCAAGATGGCGTTGTACTTAGTGTGATGGACTTTGACTCGAGAAATAGATAGGCGTATTCTTGTTCACACTTGACATACAAAAACCTTGTTAGGACGTACTTAACAAAGCAAGTATTCACCAAGTTATTTTACGAGAACGTCCAACAAGCACAATAGACAAAAGATAATGATCGTTGCCCCATTCCTATCTCTCTAAATCCTTCATTTAGATATCATCGAGAGGTCCTTGGAATGAGCACAATAAGATAAATCAAAAGAAAAGATCAAGTACGCAAACAAGCCAATGTTCTTCATATCTTTAGCCAAAGGGATGTGTTTTGTTAGGATAAGAATCCAAGTGATATCCAAAATGATGCCCATTGTCAGAATGATATATCCTAGGACATGCATTGTATAGGATGATGATGGGTTGATAAGTTAATTAATAGGCTGTTGATATAAGGTTGATTGACATGTTTGAAAATGATCAAGAGTTTGATTTTGCATTTAAAGGTTTGTTGTTTCGATTTAGATTTTACGATTGAAGCTTGCTTTTGCTGATTGCTATGATTGTTTCTATTTGTGTTGCCAAAGGATGAAGGTGATGATCAGTTTATTATGGATGATTGATTATTTCGAGTGAAAGCAAGATGAGACGGATGGAGTTTTTCAAATATTTGGATGTTTTTGACATTTTTGGAATATTTTGAGGCTATTTTTGGTGTTTTTCAAGAGTTTACAAATTATGTTTTTGGATTTTTTGGTTTTTTGAATGTTTTGGGGTTTTTTGAGATTTAATGAATGTTTTTGGATTTTGATGTGATTTTGGATGTTTTTGGATTTTGATGTGATTTTGGATGTTTTTGGATTTTTCTTGGTTTTTTGGATGTTTTTGGATTTTTGATGTGATTTTGGATGTTTTTAGATTTTGATGTCTCGGGGGCTGACAACGATGAGCCTTGCCTACGTTTAAGCTCAGAGACGACGTAGTTCATTTTCCATGTTTTTGATGTTTTCTGACTTTTTGACTTGTTTTTGGATTTTTGATATGTTTGAATGTTTTTGGATTTTCTCATGATTTTGACAATTTGGATATGGATATGTGTGATGATATCTGTGCTATGTTTGGGATTTTGTTGAAGACCAAGCTAAGGTTGACTGATCGAATCGATGGATTGATGATGATGATAACATCGTTGAGGATACACAACAATGCATGGATTTGATTGATCAGGATTAATGACGATAACATTGTTGAGGATGCACAACAATTCAAGGATAGTGTTAAGCAACACAAGGATTGGGATGGATATCCCAAGGTGATGATAGATTGATGATGATAACATTGTTGAGGATACACAACAATGCATGGATAGTGTTAAGCAACGCAAGGACTGGGAAGGATATCCCGAAATGATGATGGATTGACTGGATTTGATTGATCAAGATTTTGAAGCTTGATTTGGAACAAAATTGTTTTGGATGATTTGATGTGACGTTGAAACACACATTAGATGCAACTGATAGAAATTATTTGGATTGATGTTCGATGAAAGATGAAGCTTGATAAGGAACATTTTCTTGTCAAAATATTCCATGGGCTAGTGATTTGGATTTTTGCTCACAAGTAGTGGACCAATTTTATTTCACGTTTGTCAATGTTCGGATCACCACATAAGTTTGAGGATATAGATCAAGATTTATTCTTGAAGAAAGATGTAAATATCTTCCCCCATTGTCTAGCAATGTATAGAATGCGATGGGTGGATGCTCAGATAGGTGTATGGATTGATGGATATGGTAAGCACACAAAGGATGCCAAGGATTATCTTGCGATAAGATAAGGTATTCAGATAAAGAATGCTCATTGGATAATGCTTCATGGATCAGATAACATTGGGTATGATAGGATCAATGAAAATGACCTATGTCAAGATGTTTACCATAAGAAAGTGTAAAGTGTGCCCCAAAATTTTATCAAGATCAAGATAACTTGGATGAGGGATACAGATAGATGAAAATGGATTGGATAAATGGTTCATGGATGAATGGATTTATTATGGCTAAGATAGATGAAATGATCCAACTTTATTATGGATGGGATAGAATGCTTTCATTTGAACTGGCGCACGTAGATGCTCAATTCCACACATGATGCCTATTTGCTAGGTTTTCATCATGGTCTTTCCCAAAGTGCCATGAAGTGGTTTTCACTAGAGGATGATTGTTTCTCTTTACTGTTTTCAATCCTTTTTCTATTTTTTTTGGAATTTTCATATTTTTTGATTTTTTGTATTTTTTTGAAAGATTTTAAGCTCATACTGAATCACAAGGTGTTGCTGATGTAGATGCTTCTGTCATAATGTGCCATCGGTATCCTGCTTGAAGAAGTTGCTTTGCTAAGATACGTGCACTTGGATGCAACTTTTGGGATTCCTGATCTGCTTTGTCGATACTAGAGTTAACTTTGTCTTTGTGCGCACATCGTGATAGAGTACCTTCTGAATCCTTATGATGAAGGGTTGTTGCCAATACATGGTCAAATGAGAATTGGATATCATGCGTGGAGGTGTGGATGGAGTGTGTTTGGGAATAAAATATGGATTGGTTGACAACTTGGAATCTTTGACTCTCCAAACTTGGGAAGATGAGCAATGATGGATGGATATGAAAGTGTGCATGAAATTAGGACCAACTGCTTGATATATCTTGTAAGTTACTTGAGAAGCCTGCTTTTGCTTTTGTAGATGTCTTTGATGGATATATTTCCCTTTTTGATTTTGGCCCATAGTTTCCTTGACTAATGAAGTTTGATAGGGATAATTTTTCTTTGGTATCCACTTATATTTGATTTTTCCTTCATGATTTCTTCTTTTGCTTTGATAGCATTCTTTGTACTTTGATTTAACACTTTTTTTGATGTTGGTCCCAATTCACGGATGGGGTGATGGGTGGATGAAGATTCATGATGTGGCTGGTTGTAGTTTTGGCATCGATTTCATCATAAGGATTCTTCATGCTCTTTATGTTGATGTTTGCTTGAGACATAATTGCCCCCAGTATGGTGGTAGTGACACCTTCGTTCCTTGATTCTGCTTGTTTTGAGGGTTCCTGTTTAGAATGCATTCTCTGATAAATGACCACTGTAGATGATTTTATTTCAATTTGATGCTCTGCTAACTCTGAAATATCTTGTTCTATTTGACCTACTTCCTTGAGTGGATAATGTTGGATATCTTCATACATGGTGCCTTCAGTCTAGATTTTGGATATATCTGATCCTAATATTGACAACTCTGTTTGGTTGTAGGAATTATTAACTTGCTCTTTTTGTGTAATAATATCAGGAGTAAAGGAATCCTATTCTAAATGAAGATCATCTACGTGTCCATCCGCATAAAGCATCTCATGGGTAGATGGAGGAGTATGTGCTACATGGATATGATCATCTTGCATAGATAGGAGAGTGTCCATTAGATTATTGTAGTATCTTGAAGATACAAATTCTTGATCTTGAATGATTTTAGAGTTGCTTTCGACATGCTTTGGATCAAGTTCTTGACATGGGTCAGTTTCAAAGGATGGATTGCTTACAAAGGGTTCTTGGATGTCGTCATTAGACATGGTAAGTGGTTCAATATCCTCAAGTGTCAAGTTCAGGGTTCCTTCAGTATCTGTAACCATGAGGTCAAAGGGGGTCAACATGTCTTGGAAAGGACCATTGCTAGACCTTAGTGGAATATTTTGATCTTGCTTTGGAATAAATTCTTGAGATATGTCCTCTAACTCATAAGATGATGTAGAGAAATTTTCAATAAGATCATTGGTCGATGGATTGTAAATTATGTCAATGGGATCAAATAATTCTAACACTCCTTGAAATAGATCACTAAAAAGTGGCTCTTGATGTATGGTGAGTTGATCATCAGATGGGGTGGAAACATCTTCAAAGTGCTCAGTGATGGATTGATCTTGACCCTTGTTCTCAACAGTTGTGGTGGAGTGATTTCCAATGCTATCATTATCCCCAATAGTGATTATCTTTTGATCAAGCAGGTCTTGGATGAGTTTTTTTAGGCAAACACAATCTGATATTTTGTGTCCCTTTATTCTATGATAATCACAAAGGTGCTTCTCGTTATACCCTGGCAGTTTTATGTCTAGTTCTTGATAGTTCACATAAACGGGGATTTTGATGAGATTTTCTTGTACCAACTATTGTAGGACTGATTCGATTGGTCTCCCATGTGGTGTGTATTTTAGTTTGTTACCTTGTGAGATTTGACCTTTTGGTGATTGATTTTGGAGATGTGGTGGTTGGTCTTCGAGATGTGGTGATTGATCTTCAAGATGGGGTAATTGGGTTTGTTGTTGATGTTGATCTTGATATCTAACTTCTTGACATTGGAGATATTGTTCTTGATGTGGTTGTGGACACAACTCAATGCTTTGATGACATGGATTAACCAATGGAAGAGTACATTGATTTTGGAGTAAAAATGTCTCTTGTTTCAAGGCTTCAGTTAGTTTTCCAATTGAAGCAATTTGGTCTATCAAAACTTGGTCTTGATTTTGATCTTGGCACCCTTGATATAGTTGGTTTAAATTTTTTTCAAGCGGATTTAGAATGTATGTTGGTGGTGTTTGTATGGGATCATGGAAAAATTGATTTTGAACAATGTTCTGATTTGGGATGATGTTTAGATTTGGCATGATAGCTTGAAGTTGAACATTGTTGGTGTTGGGGATCATATTGCCTTGATTTAGGTAACTTTGTTTTTGCATGGTGTTACCTTGACTTGGATTAATACACGAAGTCGTTAACATCTTGTTTAGACTTTGAACAACATTCATATGATTTGAAAACATATCCATCCCAAATTTTACCAAGTTTGGACTCAAAATTTTCATGTTTGGTAAAGTTGTACTTGGTACATTCTCATTTGGCATGTAGGGATTTGATGGGATGATGTTGTTTGTTTGAAGACTCATGCATTGATTGTTCGGTTGATAGACTTGTAAGTTTGGACTTGGATTTAAATCTATCATTGGGAAAGGTGTTCCAAAATTTTGACTCGGCATACTCACATTTGTTGTACCATCAAGGTTTGTAGGAGATAATGATCCCATGTACATATTGTATAAATGTGAGTGTTGAAAATCAATTAGCATTGTATGGCTTTGATAGTTTGGTTGGTTTAGACAGCTCATGATGTATGGATCAAGTTTATATTCCATGTTACTTTTGTTTTTTGACCTTGTTACAAAAGTGAACCCCTAAGGAATTTAGGACCAATGATGAGATGAAGGATGAAAGGGGCGAGTGATATGGGTGTTGAACTTTTTAGGAACTTTGTATCAATGCTAGACTTAGGGCTTGATTTTGATTGTTTGATTTGGATAATGAACTTGTA
The DNA here is from genome assembly GCA_007258455.2 of Sequoia sempervirens. Lineage (NCBI taxonomy): Eukaryota > Viridiplantae > Streptophyta > Pinopsida > Cupressales > Cupressaceae > Sequoia > Sequoia sempervirens. The sequence continues at coordinate 8,743 of VDFB02350338.1, forward strand.
AACCCTAAGATGTTAGATGTTATCTTAGGATGAACTTGTTCAAAGGATTGCTAATTCAATTAAATGTATGAGAAAGGATGCATTCCCATACACCTAACTAAACAAGGTGATTTTGATTTTGATGATTTACCCAAGTCTAGAATGATGTTTCCAAAGCTCTAAAGTTGTTTGGTGGGATGGGTTTTGATAGATGTTTGGGATGGATGAAGTGTTTGATTTGATCCTAAATGAACCTAGGAAGAACTTGTTTATGAGACCAAGATAGTGAAGAACATGCCTTTCTCTAAGAGTAATTTGAAAATCAAAAGACCAATGTTTGCTCGAAAGATGATAAAAAGATAAACAAGCATATGTGTGGGGTCCAATTGATTTAATCTTGGTTAATGACTTGCTTTTACCACAAACACACTTCTTTCTTAGTTTTAAAACTAAATGTCTATGTCTTAATTCCATTTTCATTCCACAAGGTCCATTATGTGAAAATAAAGGTTTCAAGAGCATAATTTCCTATTGTTGACTTTGAAATGAACAAATTGAGATATAGGTCTCAGTGTTTAGAAGCCTTCTAGGGATAAGAACCCCTAGGGACAAGCAGTAACACATGGACTTTTCAAAGCTAATTGTTCTTCCCAAAAAGTTTGAAATTTTGATGATTTGTTGGATGTTGGTTTCAATGTTTTGGATCCAAGCACTGTGTTTTCAAACTGACTCACAAGCAATATAACATCCTAGCTCAATTGGTATGTTTTTCTTAGTGGGCTTGCCTCATGCCCTTCGTAGTAGAAGAGATGATTTTACATGCAACCAAGGAAAAAATATAAAGGTATGTTAAGAATGAAGTCTTAACCTCTATATTTTAACCAAGATCGGACATGGCAAGTAACTTCTTGGAATCAAAGTTCCAATGCACCACTTTGATAAACTCATTGGATGGATTGGTTGGTTGCTACAAACAAGGTTCTTAATGACGGGACATCGGGGACATGGCACCTTGCGAGCGTCCAACAAGCCACTAAAGGATTTAATCAATCCTACTAGGGGCACTTATACTTTTTACAGTAGTACCCCGTTCTGAAAGACACTGTATGACTAAGGCCTACATACCATGAGGACTTGACAGTTTAGTCTTATCCATTTATATACCAGCCTGAATGAAAAACCAGTTGGAGTTGCCTTCGAGTTCTCCTTTCAGATGTGTCTCTTAGGTAGGCCCCTCTAAAGGTAAACAACAATGAGCAAGCACATCCGTAGTTTGACCGACCTTCGTTTTAGAAACAAAGGGAGAACACACGCGATATACCTAACTCACACTCGCAAGATTTGTTCAATTTTAGTTCCCAAAATGAAGTGTGAAGGCAATATTTTATGCAATCTAACGTCACCAAAAAGACTTTTGATTCTCAAGATCACCGTGAAGTGCGAGAGAAGCGCATATGCCTTTTTAGATGAGATTATTTTGCAAAAAAGATTACAAAGAATAAAAGAAACATGTTCGTTTTAAATCCAAAAGCAATGATGAGTTCATTTTAAAACACCAAAAATCAAATGTGAATTTTGTTTGTCAAATTTTTAACCAAATCCAAAAGCTAGTGAGTTTCTAAGTTCAATTTTAGCCCAACTTTGAAAGATCAAATCAATGGTTCAGTTGGCCTAAAATAGAAAAAGAAAGTAGAAAATGGATATTCTAGAGCATTACAATAAGCATTTAAAAATGCTTTTTTCTTTTTCAAGTCTAATGGGCAATTCTCCAACTCAAATTTGCTTGAGGTCTTATGTATTTTCTCCACTTTGCTACTCCATTATCTTAGTGATTCCAATGTGAAAAGAGGCCGCCAATGATTTTTTATGCAAACTGTCATGCAAAGTCTCTATAATAAAATAAACAATGGTTATAGTATTGAAAAATCATATTTTAAAATGTAAGTACAACCCATTGCAAAGAAGAGATCAATTAGATTCAATAGTAAAATTCGCTTACAAAGAAGAGATTAATACAAGTCAATTCCACCACAATTTTAGGGACCAAAAAAATTAAATTGAAAATTTTGGCAGCTATCATGTACGAATATTTCAAGATTTTAGAACATGTGAAATGATGAGAATAAAGATAAATACTTTTCACCTTTCTTGAATTGAGCTTATATTCGATAGAATCTTTTTTTATAAATCCTCCTACCATGTCTGACAAGACTTTCTGCCCAGTGGATATTGAGTCTCCCTCTATTCATAGATGATGTTAAATGTCTAGCTATAATCTTAAATGCAAATCTCAAAACATTTAATGAAGAAATACAAAAAATAGAACATCCACCTGTTTTTATCAATGCGCAACAAGTTTGAATTTTTGGATATAAACGTAAATTCCAATCTCATCCCAATGCAAATGTAAATGCAAATATTTTGAATTTTTTGAGAAGAGAAACACAAGTCAGATTCAAATTGAAAGAAAAATCAATTATGCATTGAAGAATCCAGAGATTTTAGATCTGATATGTGTGGATAAATATGTCCCGTTGATTGATCTCTCACCACAACTATTGAGTGAATGAAATATCATTATTATCGCAAGTGACACAAAAAGCCTTTACCAAGGGTTCAAATATGTATGCACTCAACAATGTAGAGCCAATGTGGTAGAGAAAATATGACATGTCCTTGGATGGTTGAACAAGGCATGAGATCCTGAATGGTACCAGCGGACTAGAGCGGGATCTTCTTCTCCAAAATGGCAATTGAATGGTTTTAGCACATGGGAGCTTGCCAAGTTAATAAGCCCACAAAGAAAGCTACAGAATGGTTAGAAATTTTATTATTTTTGGATCAGTAGTTTGGCATGTAGATGAAATGATAATATGCTATTGTGTAAGAGGTAAAGAACCGAGTAGAATGAGAGATAACAATATACGCTTGCTTGTGGAAGAAGAAACAAACATCTAATCGATAATGTCAGTGTTATCAGTCAAATCATTCTTTTAGAAGCTAACATACCTAGCAATCAATGAATTTATAGGTTGCTGCAGTTATACCTATTGTGTGTTAGTGAACAATGAACCATGAGGGGATTGAGAACCATTAAAGTTCCGCACGATATTGGCCGCCTTGGTGTTTGTGCCTAGCATCATTCTATTGCTTATTATTTGTATTCCTTTATTTCCCTGACCTGCAACGAGTAGATTACTATTGGTGGTACCTATTTTGCTACTTGCTTTAATTTCTTGCCCCTTCACCATCACTCTCAGTTCCTTAATGATTCCCCTAGCGTGGTTTCCACTGCTCTTCGCTGTGGTCGGCTGAAATATGCAAATAGTTAATCATCATCACCAGTGCATATACACCCATATTGTTTTAGAAATCCCCATTGATAGTCCTAACATTCAATGAAACATAATAGGATGGAGCAGTACATTCTTACCCAAATTCAACTTTAACCCGACATGTTAATGGGTTAAATTTATGTCCATGAACTTTTAGATTCAAATTATAGGAACATGATTTATGTGACGTGTACGATGTGCATAGTGAACAATGTAAGACTGACAATAGGTTGAGATTAGTAAAACTTGAATGAAAGGCTGTGCGGGCTCATAAGCTACCCATGGTTAGAATGTAGAGCACAGAGCAGTGGGCATGAAGTGTTTATTTAATTACTTCCATTGATGCAAAGTTTTTAACTACATAAAGCATGAAATTAATTGCAATCGCTACATTTGGAAAGCATCCCACATAAAGAATAAAAATGCCAATGTAAAGAGAGGTCATAGTAACAGGCGTTGACCATGCCTCAACTTGGTAAAAATAAAATGACTCCACCTATCACACCAATTACATTTATTGAAAGATCTGCAGATAAACACTAGCACTCCACTACAATGCACAAAGGATCAATCTATTAAGGACTGGCTTCCCCAAACTTTAAATGTAGTTTTCTTCCTATAACAAAAGCCTATGACAAAAAAGAAAAAGAAAGAGCTAAAGAGTAGACTTTTGTTAAGAAAGCACAAGCTCAGAATTGCGTATTTTCCCAAAGGCGTACTCAGACTTCCTATAACAAATAAAATGTTCAAAGGTAGTAAAGTAACATCAGTTACTCAATTCCGAGCATTCCCTTTGATGCAGTAAAGGCACATCATTATGTGCACTTACTATTCCTAGATTTATGTATTTCCACATGAATCATGCAGCCTGTCATATGCAATCTGAACACTACATAAAGCTAAGGAAGAAGACAAAGTTATTCTATGGAGAAAATTCATTTTGATAATGAAATAATGTGAAGAACTAAAGTGTGAAAGCTCTTGGCTAAAATTTTCCATTCAAACAAGACAACCGTGCTATGTAATTTACTGAAAATGGTGGTTAGAGGTTGGGGCCCTCCTTCTAGCACCACATGTGAGCACCTGCAAATCTACACAAAGCTATTCCTCCAACATTTTGTTAACAATGAGGTTAGTTCATATAGATGCACAAATACTCCTATGAAATTATGCAAAATGTTTCCCACACATGATAGCAAAACAAACTAAATTGGAAGCATGAAAAATACATAATGCACACCTATTCCATAGTGGATTGGTGTCACTTTTTTGTGAAAAGTGACCCTTTCCCAACCCTTGACAAGCTCAAATGATGCAAATGCAATGGTGATGGGAAAAATTAGCTCTCTATGTGAAGAGAGTAACTTTGCATGAGGATTGTGGATCAAGTTGTGTAGGATTGATACAATAGAGAAGCTCTGTATTTATAGCCAAGAAGGATAGAAGAATTCCAAACATAGAGGATGTGGGACTAAAGATCCACCAATGAGAAGAGGCCACTTGTCAACTTGTGATAGGTTGATGAATGAGCACATTTTGGTCAATGTGCCAAAGAGGGGGAGATTCAAATTTGAATTTGAGAGTTAAATGCTAAGTGGAGGACATGTAAGAGAGAAGTTATTGCCATGTTGGAAGGGACAAGTCAACTTGATTTCAAATTCAAACTTGAGGAATATTCTCAAAAGATGCTTTGTTGAGGGAAAATGATAATTTTAATAAATGAATTAAAATTCTTTTATTGGTGCAAGTGGGAAAAGCTAGAGGATGTGATGGGTGGTTAGATTAGATTAATCAGGATTAGATTAACTTAGATGATGTTTAGGTGTTTTGACCCATTTGAATTAAATAATTTGATTTATTGAAATCAAGAGGGAGAAATATGAATTTTGAGATTTAATTAAATAAACTTGTTTGGTTTATTTAATTAAAAGGATGATGCAAGATAAAGGTTAATTTATTTTGAAGGAGATGAACCTAGGAGATGGTTTATGAAAGATGGAATGTTAGGATGTGATTAAAATTGATTTATTTAAATGAGGTAATGATAGGTTTAAATTAAATAAAGTTAATTTATTCAATTTAAATGGATGATCCTTAGAGATCTGATTTATTGAATTTGATTTACCTGATGAATAGATGAAATGTGAATGATGTCATTTTCGTATGTCTACAATATAAGAGTAAATCCTAGATCTTTGATAAGAGGTAATAAAAGAAGAGAAAGTATTGAAAAGGATCTGATTAATCAATGTTGTAGTTTTAGTGGTAGACTCCTGAGATCATATATGAAATTAAATCTTTAATAAAAAAAATTTGGTATGATAATACAAGAGTATCACCTAACATTAGAGATGTCTTAAAATTAAGGGTGGGTTCCAAAATTCATGAACCCCATCCAAAGCATCTCTTAGATATGACTCAAACTGAATTATATAATTTTTTTTTAGATGCTTCAATCTTACCATTGAATATTAATATAAGTCAAAGATCATTCAAAAAGTGTAAACCTTGGTATGTTAGAATTAATAAGCAACAAATCTCTTGTTGTTGTAAGACCCATGACAATTTCGTTATTATTATGATAGTTTTCAATATATACAATGCACTTTGCATGCTAACCAAATTATGCAGGACATTTGTGGTATTCATATGCCACCTGAAAGAATCAAAGATTTTCTTGCAGGTTTGTTTTGTGAACCCTCTAATGGAAACTTATTTTATTTAAAAGCATGTATTTTTGGAGAATACGATAGATGTGGTAACTTTTCATTATTAGGAGAATGTATGCATGAAAGTAGTTTAGATGAATTTGGACAACAATTAGTGGATGTAAAAAAAATTAAAAATGTTGAGTATTCTTTGAAAGATGGAAAAACTAGAAAAAGTTGTGAGCTAATTGTGAAAAAATTTAGTGTGCATGAATTTATTAATGAATTTAAATATAAGATTGTACCTAAATATGTTCAACACTCTCAGTATGCTTATTGGCTTGATAATCAATTTCGTTTATGTAAAAAAAAAATCCCAATTGGAACTATATTGTTAGTTGTTAATTTTGCTAAAAAATATACTCTTGCTCCATAAGAAGAAATTCAATCACAGTGTTATAATTCAGTGCAAGTAGCTATATTTGTTCACATTGTTTATAGACAGCAAATGATAGTACAAAAGATAATATATATTTTTTTAGAGAGTACCATTTTTATGTAAGTGATAATCAATTACATTCATCTGAGTTTGTTCAATATTGTTTTGATATATTTTATAAAAATTTAAAAGAGAGGAATTCAAATGCTAGAACATCTCATATAGTTGGATAATTGCATGGGTCAATTCAAAAATGCTAGAATGTTCTATTGGTTATGTAGATTTCATATTTAGAAAATAAAATTTGGCACATATGGAGTTTTTTTAAAGCTGGTCATGGTAAGGGAGAACATGATGGAGCAGGTGCATGTGTGAAAAGAGTTCTTGCTAGAGAGCAACTAAAATTTGAGGATGTTGCAAAATTTAGAGATGCACGTGCAATTGTAGATTGGTGCAATACCAAATTATCTACAAGAACAAGTGAGAGCTCAATAATTTGACACTTCTTTTGGTTAGTTGAAGAAAATGATATTTTTTCTCGACAATATTGTGAAACAATTAATGGATTTGCAAAATGACATTTGTTTAAGAGTTCAAATGCAAACACATGGACAATATGGACAAGGGAGTTGGCATGCTTTTGTCAATTTTGTATTGCAAGTGATTGGGAGGCATGCGGAAATATAGAATGGGTCGAACAATGGCAACAAAGAGCCTTAATGCCTACATCGACACATGTTCAACATGGAATGACAATTGAAGATAATCAATTGTTCACATCAGATGATTATGATCATGTTTTAGATCTTGTACAAGAAGGTACATTATTTATTGAGTTGAATTTTATATGTATGCATGTTTAATATATGTGAATTAAATATAAGTCACTCTTTATTGAATTTTTTATTTATTTTTGTAGGGCATGTGTTTGTTGTTGTTGCACCTGAGGGGAATGAAGAGGAGACCAAGTACTACTTGGCTAGATGTGTTGAAAGAAAACATAAGTTGGTACATCTTAGAGTGGATGATGACAACTTGAGTATCCAACTAGTTCAGTGGTTGTTGTTGGAATGTTGCTTCAAAAATATTTGATGAGAAAGAATGGCTTGCCTGCATTTGAAGATTATGAAAGACACAAGAAGATTATACATTATTCACATTTTATTTTGGAAACTGATACAAAACTACTTGGATATAAAGGGAGGCTTGCTAATAAAGCTTTATGGACACTTTTAGTGGATGATCATTACACAATCATAGATGCATTACAAAAAAGAGAGGATGTAGATGGTACAATAGAGTAAATAAATTTTGGTAAGTATATAGTTGTATATATATTTGTCTTTAATAGTCATTTCCTAATTAAAGTTTTATATCATTTTTTGTTTCAGGTCTCCCAAAATTAGATGCTTTACAAAAAAGAGAGGATATACATATATATTACAATGGAATTCGAATCTAGAGACAAGTAACTATATATATAGTTCTAGATACATTTAATTGATAGTATAAATATAAAACTAAATTTAATTCATTATCATTTTATAAAAAGTTTATAATTGATTTCCTATCCCCTTAATCCATTCTCTTAAAACCCCTTAAGCCATCCTCTTATGTACCATTAATCCATCCTCTTGCATCCCCTTAAGTATCTCTATTAATTCCCCTTAAGCCATTCTATTAGAACCCCTTAATCCATATCCTCGTATATCTACCCTTGATCCATCCACTTGTATCCCCTTAAGTTACTCTCTCAACACCCCTTAAGCTATCCTCTTAAGACCCCTTAATCCATATCCTTGTATATCTACCCTTAATCCATCCACTTGCATCCCCTTAAGTCACTCTCTCAACACCCCTTAAGCTATCCTCTTAGGACCCCTTACTCCATATCCTCGTATGTCTACCCTTAATCCATCCACCTCCATCCCCTTAAGTCACTCTCTCAACACCCCTTAAGCTATCCTTTTAGGACCCCTTAATCCATATCCTCGTATGTCTACCCTTAATCCATCCACCTACATCCCCTTAAGTCACTCTCTCAACACCCCTTAAGTTATCCTCGTATATCTACCCTTAACCCATCCACCTGCATCCCCTTAAGTCACTCTCTCAACACCCCTTAAGCGATCCTCTTAGGACCTCTTAATCCATATCCTCGTATATCTACCTTTAATCCATCCACTTGCATCTCCTTAAGTCACTCTCTCAACACCCCTTAATTTATCCTCTTAGGACCCCTTAATCCACATCCTCGTATGTCTGCCCTTAAGTCACTCTCTCAACACCCCTTAAGCTATCCTCTTAGGACCCTTTAATCCATATCCTAGTATGTCTACCCTTAATTCATCCACTTGCATCCCCTTAAGTCACTCTCTCAACACCCCTTAAGCTATCCTCTTAGGACCCTTTAATCCATATCCTCATATGTCTACCCTTAATCCATCCACTTGCATCCCCTTAAGTCACTCTCTCAACACCCCTTAAGTGATCTTCTTAGGACCTCTTAATCCATATCCTTGTATATCTACCCTTAATCCATCCACTTGCATCCCCTTAAGTTACTCTCTCAACACCCCTTAAGCTATCCTCTTAGGACCCCTTAATCCATATCCTCATATGTCTACCCTTAATCCATCCACTTGCATCCCCTTAAGTCACTATCTCAACACCCCTTAAGCTATCCTCTTAGGACCCCTTAATCCATATCCTCGTATGTCTACCCTTAATCCATAACAAATCTATATGGTTTTTAAGGGTTTAGGGTTCATGAGATGCTTAGAATAACAAATCTATATGGGTTAATGGTTTAGGGTTCATCTCTCAGTCTCTAAGTCATATGGTTTAGGGTTTATGATTTCTAGGGTTCATGAGATGCTTTCTATAACAAATCTATATGGGTTTAAAGGGTTTAGGGTTCATGAGATGCTTAGAATAACAAATCTATATGGGTTAATGGTTTAGGGTCCATCTCCCAGTCTCTAGGTCATATGGTTTAGGGTTTACGGTTTCTAGGGTTCATGAGATGCTTAGAATAACAAATCTATATGGGTTTTAAGGGTTTAGGGTTCATCTCCTAGGATTTAGGTCATATGGTTTAGGGTTTAGGGTTTAAAGTCATTCTCTCAACTCTCCTTGATCCACAATCTTGCATCCCTGAAGTCACTCTCATAATTCACCTTAAGCCATCCTCTTAGGGCCTGTTAAGCCATATCGTAAGGTTCATGACATGCATCCCCTTAATCCACTATCTTACATCCCTTTAAGTCATTTTATCAACTCCCCTTAATCCACCCTCTTACATCCCTTCAAGTCATTCTATCAAATCCCCTTAATCCACCCTCTTGCATCCCCTTAATCCACTCTCTTACATCCCTTTAAGTCATTCTATCAATTCCCCTTAATCCACCCTCTTACATCCCTTCAAGTCATTCTATCAACTCCCCTTAATCCAACCTCTTGCATCCCCTTAATCCACTCTCTTACAACCCTTTAAGTCATTCTATCAACTCCCCTTAATCCACCCTCTTACATCCCTTCAAGTCATTCTATCAACTCCCCTTAATCCACCCTCTTACATCCCTTAATCCACTCTCTTACATCCTTTAAGTCATTCTTCTCCTTAATCACCCTCCATCCTTGGTCATTCCTATCGACCCTTAATCCACCCTCTTACATCCCCTTAATCCACTCTCTTACATCCCTTTAAGTCATTCTATCAACTCCCCTTAATCCACCCTCTCACATCCCTACATTCTATCAACTCCCCTTAATCCACCCTCTTGCATCCCCTTAAGCCATCCTCTTAAAGGACCCTTAAGTCATATCCTCTTACATACCCTTAATCCACAATCTTGCATCCCTTAAGTCACTCTCATAATTCCCCTTAAGCATCCTCTTAGGACCCGTTAAGCCCCTAGGGTTCATGACATGCATCCTCTTAACTCCACTTAAGGCATTCTCTTAAGACCCCCCTTAAGCTATATATCCTCTTAGGTCCCCTTAATCCATCCTATGGCAAACATCATTTGAATTTGAATGGAATTTACTATATATTATTCTTTTCTCGCACCAATTTTTTACTTAAATGACTCATAAAAATTATAATTAGTTTACTTACATTAATTATTTTTGCAGGTTCTCATCAAGTCGGTCTACCATGTGATTGTCACTAAAAAAAATATTTTATCAAGAGACTATGTAAATATTAATTTTTGGTCTTCACGTAAAAGTTGATAAGCTTTAATTGTATCTACATGCACATATATGTTTCATCATGTTATATAGTTGTATTAAACATCAATATACATTATATTTGTTTGTTTGATGTATGAACTTCAATGAGCTTATTAGTCACTTTTTAAATATCTTGTTCCAATTTTATAGATTATACATTTCATGTCTTGTATTTGCCACATTGTATATAATTGTTCAATTGTATAGATTATACATTTTATACATACAAGGAGATAGATTTTTGTTTATTGATTCAAATATTTGATAGAATTGAAAAATAGTTAAAATTACCCGTCCTTAATTTATTATGTACATATTATCTAAACTATTTAAGGAATGTTTTAATTTGTCACCTAACCATGCGATAAATTATATATATGAAATTTGATTCTAGATAAGAATTTATATAGTGCATGTATTACTTGAAAATTAGATAATTTATATCTATACATACATGAGGGCATATAATCATCAAAATGAATGTAACACAATCATAATTGATTGCATATATAATAATCATGTATTAAAGTCAGCTGATATAAATAAACACAAATATGATAATAACATGTTCAAAATAAAACTAGAGATAGATAGTCCATAAAATTTATATGTCAAGATGTATATGTCAAGTCCAACAAATATATTTAAATAAAAATCTAGAGATCTATAGTTCATAAAATTTAAAACCATCTAACTATCAGGCTGATTGGTCATATCAAGTCTCCTCTTTGTTCCATGTCGACTAGATGTACCCACATCATGCTGGAAAAGAGTACAAGAAACTTGAAATTAGATTTAAAGTTATTTAGAAATTTTGATATAATTAAACATATTTAAACTTGAAAATATAAACTTTTAGATAAAAATAAATTTAATTAAATATATCTAGTAAATACAACAAAAATAATTTTTGGTATGCATAAATTACCATATGATCATGTGAATCTACTGGCACATTTTGTTCAACGGGTACCATAACTGTCAATTCAGAAGATCCAAATGCTTGATCTACTATATCCTACATATTCATATAAAACAAACAATATGTTAAAACCTTGAATATATATATATTTAAAAGGTTTGTAAAAATTGTATAGGAGATTTAGTAAAGTTTACAACCTCGAATGATATGACCTCATGATCACGCACCTGAGATTTCCCATGCATAAATGTTGACAACGTCTCAGGTGCGCCTGCCATGGATATCTCATGAAATCCTTGCATGTATAGATGTACAACATTTTGTATAGATCATTCACACATGTGTATGTAAATGAAAAAATAAAATTAGATCTATGATGTGTATTTAATTTTAACTTAACAAAATTTTAAAAGCACGCACCTAAGTTGATGATGTCTTAGGAGTGCTCACCACAACTTGTGGTTGGTCAGTACTACGTATCGTATGACCTCCCTGCATCTAGATATAATATAATATTATATCAATTCACACATGTGCACAAATTCAAATTAAAAATTAGATATATCCACACAAATTATTTAATATTTATTGGTTCAAGTACCTGTCCAAAAGGTAAGCCCATATCTACAACACTCGACATATAGACATGATGATCATATTGAGTTTCAGGCATCGTGTGATCATGCATCTACACCAAACACTTATTGAATCAATATTATATTATATATATAATTTGAAGTTATTATTTATATGAATTTTTCACATTTCAAACTTGAATTAAATTTAAGTTCAAAAGATGAACATACTTGTGTAGGATGATCCTCATATAGTAAATTCATGTATGACTCCATCCTAGATGCATGTGGGTCACCTGAAGTGGATGTCTGAGTATCCCTATAGCCTGAGCCTCCATGCTCTCTATTGGCCACTTCAATTGCCGCGTGTGCAGTCTAATGAGTGAAATGTCCTGAAAGTGAACTCAATGCTCCTAATGTCGATAACATGGTTTGTTGCTACAATGCAGTGGGAACACCAAGAGAAGGAGGAGGAACAATAGGAGCAATCGAAGCACGTCGTTGAGGATCGACACATGCTCCTAGTCTATGTTGGGGCATGCCACACCCAACTCCCTGAAATGACCTCATATCAAAATAGTTGGGCTTTCTACCCAACTCAAACTCAACCCATAAATTTCTCAAAAAGTAGTTTCCATGTGGTGGATTATCAAACACCATCCACTATCTATCTTGAAAATGTGTAGCTATCTGCAAGTGCCTACACCATAAAATTGTAATTCATTTTTTGGTTGGAGGAATTGGTTGGTTTGTTTGGGGGTTAATAAAATATTGGCACATGGATTGTTTGGTAATTTTAAGGTTTCCGATTTCTTTGTAGGACAATCTATCTGCATAGAATTGTATCCTCTCTTCTCTCCATTGATGGAACCTATCTAGGTCCGCATCAATAGATCGAACAGAATCGACAATAGTTTGCATCGTAGATGCAAACTGTGTGAGATGGGGAGGGATTCTAGGCTCATTTTTAATCAGATCTATATTTGCTTGAATCACACTGAGGTTTTCTCGGATGCTCTCTCTTAATTGATCCTCATCTACTATAGGGGATGGGGGGTTATGCGGTGGAGAGTCTAGAGGTGTGGGGTTTTGTTCTAGTGGTGGATCTGGCATAAAATATTCTAAATTAAATTCTGGATCCATGAGAGCAATTAAATGGCAATTGCATGTTAAAATATAAAAAAATATATATCAACAAACTAATTAAATAATGCACACAATTTGAAAGTTATTTAAAAATCACATTGAATGTGCACAAATTCAAAATACATTTCATTTAAAGACCATTCGATTTATAGCATTAAAAAATCCATAAGATTAAAAAATACATAGCATGTACACACATTAAATTGAGTCTAGTGTGTGGTTGTTAATATGAAGGGTAGAAATGAAATTAGGGGTTTTATTAGAACCCTATTCAAATACATGCACTATGTCATTGGTTTATTAAGTGAATACCCTAAAAGAAAGCCCCATAAACTTATTTTTAGCTAGATATCACTTGATAATTAAACTATAGCCAAATTTGATGATCTATACATCAATTGATTTATTTAAAAATAAATAAAACCACATGGATTAAGGTAAAGAATTAAGATTTATTTAAATAAATCACCATCAAGGTAAAGACTTAAGATTAAGGTAAAGGACTAAATAATGAAAATAAGACACATGTAGATATGTAACCTTGATTTTTCAAATTGGGTGTTAAAATAGGAGGTTAGGGGTTGTTTAGAGTGCCTCCTATTACATATATAAAGGTGGAAAAAGAGAAGGAAAGGTCCCTAAACTAATTTAGGTTATGAACAACTCAAGAATGAGTGTCAAAATGGGTAAATGATGAAAACCATGTAGTTTAATTCAAGTAAAAATTATACTAGATTCTATTTATATATTGGGATTATTGTTCTAGACAAGGGTGCTCAATGGAGCTCATAAATATCAACCCTATCATTAATTAACTAATTCATCAATAAGTAATTTATTCTTCTAAGTTTTTATGGGTCTAGAGCTTTATCTTTTGGGGTGAGGGGAAGTTTACTCATAGGTGTGGTTGTTTCCCAACAAGAGTATATCTATAGAGCTAAGGTATATCGAACAAGAATACATGTAAATTAATCAAGTATGACATAGAATTTAATTTAAAATTCCGATGACATAAATTGATTTATCTAAATTTTCAAATTTCATGATAAGAGACACAAGTTCTCTATAGTGGGACAAAGTAGTTAAGAAGAAATTATAAGTTTAACAAGTTAACATTAATTCATAATCCCATTCATTATTTTCAAAGAATACTTAAGATAAGAATGAAAAATTAATAGTTCATACATGTTCAAAGGGACACATAGATATATGCTAGTGACCTAATTGCAGTGTACAAAATAAACAAAGATGAGCTTGAGCTCTATTCACCAAATTTTGAGAAATTGTTTATCCCCTTAAGAAATGTTATATTAGGACCCCTTAAGACATCAATTTACAGTTTAGGGTGATAGGATGGCTTAAGGGGATCTATGTAGTAAGGTCCTAGGAAAAAATGACATGGCTTAAGTGAATAAAATTTGGTGAAGTTTCCCAAGGTAACCAAATTTCATTAAGGTCCTAGGAAAAATGTGAATGCTTTAGGTTTAGGGTTTAGATTTTAGAGTTCAGGGTTTAGGGTTTGGGGAAATTTGGGTGAAGTTTGGGTGGCCCTCGGAATAATGGACTTGCAAGTTAGTGAGCAACATTTTCTTGTGGAGCAGTTGATTGAGATAGCTCTTGTTTCCCAACAAGAGTATATCTATAGAGCTAAGGTATATCAATTGTGAATACATGTATTAATCAAGTATGACATATAATTTAATTAAATATGAGGACATAAATTGATTTATCTAAATTTTCAAATTTCATGATAAGAGACACAAGTTCTCTATAGTGGGACAAAGTAGTTAAGAAGAAATTATAAGTTTAACAAGTTAACATTAATTCATAATCCCATTCATTCTTTTCAAAGAATACTAAAGATAAGAATGAAAAATTAATAGAATACATGTTCAAAGGGACACATAGATATATGATAGTGACCTAATTGCAATGTACAAAATAAACAAAGATAAGCTTTAGCTCTATTCACCAAATTTTGAGAACTTGTTTGATCCCCTTAAGAAATGTCATATTAAGACCCCTTAAGACATCGACTTATGATTTAGGGTGATAGGATGGCTTAAGTGGATCTATGTCTAGTAAGGTCCTAGGACAAAATGGTCCATGGCTTAA
The DNA here is from genome assembly GCA_007258455.2 of Sequoia sempervirens. Classification (NCBI taxonomy): domain Eukaryota; kingdom Viridiplantae; phylum Streptophyta; class Pinopsida; order Cupressales; family Cupressaceae; genus Sequoia; species Sequoia sempervirens. The sequence continues at coordinate 24,138 of VDFB02350338.1, forward strand.
GGGAATAAAATTTTGTGGAGTTGCCTAAGGAAACCAAATTTCATTTTAAGGTCCTATGACAAAATGAATGCTTTGGGGTTTAGGGTTTATATTTAGAGATTTGATGACATGATTTCAACATATCTATATGTCAAATAAAAAATGTAAGAAACCTCCAAGGATCCCTAATTTATGACACTACACAATGTGATAAGGATGTTTTAGGTTTATGTTTAGGCTAAATAGGGTTTTAGGTTTACGTTTTAGGGTTTAGGTCCAAGGATTAACCTGGGTAAATTAGTTTTTAGGGACCTATGTGTTTTGGAACCTAGGGTTTCTAGGGTTTTGATTTCTAATTTTTAAAAATGTATCCAATTTAGGTTAACTTTTTATGGTTTTCGATTTACAATTTAATGTTCTTTGTTTTGTTGATGTTTTTGGTTTTTAA
>VDFB02350339.1:0-19138 GCA_007258455.2 Sequoia sempervirens
GAATAGGAATCATGTACAAGTGGACGAAAAGCAAAACTATAAGCACTCCTCACCATGTACATACTATTAGACTCCTCCGTGAGCCCTGTTTGGAATCCCGATGCACTAGGACGTTCCAAAATTCTGCGACTGTTCCCCAATCTGGAACTAGTATCAGGAGTATGATCGGCTTCTAACTCGAAGAGTGGATTTTCACAGGTCAAACCCCCATCAAACTCAAATAAGGGCTTATTCACAAACTGCGCAATCATTCCATGCTGGTCTGAACCGTCCAACTCCGAGTCCCTGGAATTGTGCTCCTGAATAGGCTCATCAAGCTGCCAACCAAAATCAACTGTGTGGGATGGAAAGACTGATTTGCTCCTAGGAAAGGGGAACAAATCGTCACAAGAACCGATCTCCCAACTAGATGCTGCTCTGCGTATCTCCTGTGAAGTAGACATAGTAGTGTCGCGGGTCGACACATAACTCCCTGGTGAGTCAACTACCATGTCACAAGAGCTATCAATAATCTGTTCCGCATCACCTGTCATGGGACTAAACTCGGGAGGGCCAGGTACAACACATGGCTCTCCGCAACTCTCCACCAAGGCTCTCATCCCATCTGTAACAATAGCACCTGAAATCGTGAAGGGTGTAGTAACCACATCATCAACCTGCTCACATCCACAATTCGTGGACATATGTCCTTCACCAACAGCTGCCATAGGAATCTGAACCATATCGGAAGCGGGAGATGACTGCGCCAATCCCGATACCACGGTGAGCTCCTTGACCCGTGACTGTGACACTTGAGGGGCCAATTGGGTGCTCTTCAAATAATCCATGGTCATCTCAAGCTCATAAGTGAGCTCATCAAACTCCTCCTCCTTCCCCTTCCCTGCTTTGTGACAAATGCAACCCCACTCGAGAAGGAAATCTCTGTCTGCAAGAAGCTGTAGGTAATGCCGTTTCATAATCCCAACTGCCTCTCGAAGTGCGTGCAATTCTGTAAAGGAGAGACTACTGTCATAGTACCCATCTATCATAGGAGTGCCCCCACCTAAAGTAGCCAACATTTGACGAGCAGCATCAAAATGTTCTATGGCTGTGGCAATCATACTGTCGTTGACGTTAAGTTGTCCTATCACATGATGAGGACCCTGGAACTCATCACTCCCATACATATTCTCTAATTTTGAAGCTGCACTATGATATGAAGCTGATTCATTGTCACTCCCTAACTGATAAGCAGCCTCGTGTGTGCTATCAACTTCACACACAATTTCAACAGGGGTACTTCTGCTATGTACCTTGTAGGATGGCTCAACAGATATTGTTGAGGTTGTCGTTTTGTCGGTGTCTTTGCACACTTCTTCTTCCAAGGTATCTGCACACCCACCCAACTCACGATCTCGGGATTCATTGCCCATGATCAATTTCTTTGATTGGTTTCCTACAGTTTGATATGAAAAATCAGACGCACTGTGGCCTGATCCGTCATCATGAATTCCATAATCAGTACCCAAATCTCGAGTACCAACATGTGACAGCTCTTTAGAAACATCACTTCCTGGTGTAATTATTTTCCTTTCATACTGATGCCCAGTTTCATCACTGTTGTCATGAAGATCAAGGCTGTTATGGGTGCTGGTAACAACTTCTTGAATGCTGTGAATATCATTCAAGATTCTCTCAACATGGATCCTAACTGCACCATACCAGAAATGGTGAAGTAATGCACCGAGACCCATCCAAACGGCAGTGCTAACTCTGTCTCCCCCTGGATCCCAATATAAACTGAACTCATGTCCATCCATCATGAGGAGGTAAGGATAACTGGCAGCATTTGCTATGTAACATCTCTCTATAACCTCCGCTAAACTCTCATGAATGTGATATCCACTTGTGCCATCAAGCCTATTGACATTATAATCCCGCTGTAACCCTGTGTCCACCAATAGTCTCTGAAACAAAGAAGCAACAAACCTTGTTGGAAACACATCAGCCTGATGGTGGACTAAATATGGATCCTGCAAGCACTCACCCGCCAGCAGCTGAGTCGGGTATCTACAACCACTGGTTCCATCTACTGAAGATGGTAACTCTCCATCCAAGAAGGGATGGTATACGTCCTACACCAATCCACACTGACACGTCAACAAATCCTCTGTATGTGGACTAGAAGAGAAGTGTTGAACACTCCTCACAATTCTCACCTCAGTAAATTCCACTGTGGACCCTGTCTGAAGTCCTGATCCACAATCAGTGCTCATCTCAAGACTCGGTTCAAGAGGGTGAACATCATCTATCTCGAAGAGTGGGTTATCATATGTCCAAGAAGCATCTATCTCGGACAATGGATTGTCGATCATCTCGCACTCCATCTCCTGATCTGCTTCCTGCTCCCCTCTGAAATCTGCACTATAGTACGAGGTTGAGTCAACCTCATTCTCATCATGATCAGCATTATCATGAATGCCATCATCAGCACACACATCATCATCTAAGGCACTGCTGCTATATGTCTCATAGGATGTCTCACAAGACGATGTAGAGTCCACTCGTGTCAATGCTTGATCAATCTTATCATCCTTCTCCGCCAAAGGATCCTGTAAATCTTCCAACCCCAAAAGCCTTTGTTCATGTGTATGTCCCTCAACATGTCCGTCCCGCAACCTTTCGGCATCTTGTTTAGGTCCATCACCCTTGTGTTCTAACTCTTCTTCCTTTTCAAGAGGACTCAAGTGCTTTTCCTCTACAGCTGCCTTAGAAATTTCAACTCTATCATCAGCAAGTGGATCTTCTAAGGTCTGATTTTTGCTCTCCAAAGGATCAACTGTATGCTGGTCGTTAACTGCTAAGAATTCATCATATAGGCTCCTAGATACTGTAGTGACCTCTTGTTTCTTCCCCTCTTCGTTCCGTGATGTAGACCTTTTAAAAATGGAAGCTATATGCCGCGCTACTCTATCTAGTTTTGCAGGGTCCGTTTTCTTTGGTTCTGAATCCTCATAGGGAACCCACATTATTCTATGCGCCTTGCCCGTAGGTCTCAAGGGACAATCATGGTTTAAATCGTACGGCTCTCTGCAATAAGAACACAACTTCTTCATCCCATTCCGACTTTCATCCAACCTTTTCAATCTTTGTTTAAGCTTCTCTATGTTCCTGTCCCACTGCTTCTGGGAAGTGGCCATGTTCACTGAAACCTCCGAACTACAGTTGAAACCTACCCAACAGGATGGCAGGAAACCGCTTTGATACCACTGTGATGTGCCACACTCTGGTGATCCACTCTGCTACCACTGTAGTGATATACTCCGACACCACTTGTGAAGAACCGACACTCTAGTGCAATGATTTCACGGTGCTCGTAGGTCTGATTAGGGTGTTGGTGTTTGTCTTTCTTGTGTTACTCGTGTTTGATGATTAATGCCAATGATATACATAAATTTAACAAGCATGTGCATATAATGGGAACACAAGATATACTAAACTAATATGACAACTCAAATAATGACTTGATTTAATTGCCAAGACACTTTCTTCATACATAATAGATTGCATCCAAAATATAACTTTCATTAGGTTTCAACGGATACATCAAATAACACAGATTTTAACTTACAGCCAAAATCACTGTGAATAGTGACTGCTACAGTACCCGCGCCCATTAAAATGCTCATACAAAATTACATACACGTTTCTCCCACCGAATGTTTGAAGAAATAGCTTCTAATACTAAGGGCGCCCACTTTGGAAGAGATTGCAGCCTCTAAAGGGAGGCGTTTTAATTTCTTCTTGCTGTTCAAAACCCTCAAGTATGGCGGCTGGCTGTAGATGACGAAATCAGCTTCCAATCCTTCGTAAAATGCAAACGACGTCTTCTAAATGGCGGAAGGCAACTCTAGCAGCAAATACCCTTCCAGAAGATGCCTCCAACAACTTGTAATCAGCAAAATATGGCTCCAAATGCAGCAAACAGAAAATAACCAGCACTTTAGGGTGGTCTTTCACACCTTCAAGATGCCAAATCCTAACTACAAGCCCCAAACCAGGCTTACCCACTGCTGAAATTGAGAAACCCTAGTTTCTCTCTTCCACAAACTCCACACTTCCAAACTTCAATCAGCAAAATATAACCAAGCATGAGAAGTTCGAACTTCCTCTTCTTCTTTTATAACTTTCACTTGAAATCACTATTCATTAAAAAAACACTATTCACTTAAGTTATTTCTTTTTTCACTTTATCAGTGAATAGTAACAGCAAAATATAAAGTGACCCCTTGAACTAATAGGCACATGGCCCCCAAAGTCTGGAAAGGTGAAACGATGATGAAGATCAATATTTCAAGCTCCCGTAACACGCCAAACGCGCAATTCCACCATGTCACCAAACTCCAGATACCAAATAAGCAAATTTCCGACCAAGTGCTCGGACAGGTGACCCTCTAACCAGAACCCTTAGCCTATGAGGGTCGACATAATAGGCTAATCCAATGACTCTGATGCTCGCGAAATAATGGGGACATTTTCATAATCAAAGAGCATTTGACCTTTGATCAATACATGAACCAAAGGAAGAGAAGAGGAGGAAGAAGAACTGATAATCATGCTTCTATGGGTCCTAGAATGGATTATCAACAAGCTCTTGGAAAGGTGACCTTGGCTCACTTTGATGGAAGTGATAAGTGTTCGACAAGATCGTGGGTTGAGGAGTTGGATAACTACCTTTCACTAAGACCAATTCCTGAAGAAGACGCCATCAAGTTCGCTACTTTCCATTTGGATGGAGCCACCCATGAGTGGTGGTATCACGGTTTGGTCACTCTTAGCCATAACCTTATTTGCACATATCAGGAGTTCACCAACAAGTTGATTGAGAGGTTTGATACTAAGGATCTTGAAGTGAATTTTCGTGAGCTTGCACAGCTGAAATAGCATGGCTCACTTAATTCATAAATTGCAAATTTTTAGAGGCTTTTCGTGATGGTGCCCAACATCACTGAAAGAAGGCTCATTGTTTTGTTTTCTGAAGGTTTAATGGAACCTGTTGATGTGTGTTTTGTGACCTACACCAGATAGTAGAATAAAGTGTCCAATGGCTAGCCTATTCTCTCTTGATCAAAGTATCCCACATGCTAAGATTGCGAGAGAGATCATGTGTTCAACTCCAAGGTTCCTTCTATGTAATGGATAGCCTCAGTTGGTTCATTGTGATTTTGCTGATATCACGAGGGGACTTACACAATTGTTCGACAGTCAACAACAAACAACGGATTAAAGGGAAAGGGGATTTTCGTGGTTCGAATGATTTATTAGGTACATGCAAGATTCCTAATACTTACCAGAAATTGCTAAATGTAAATGGGTGTAGGGATAAGAAAGCTCTAATCTACTCTAAGCGTGGGATGTGGTGATCGGTTTTAGCAAACTTCAACCAAACTTCGCTTTGCCTCCCTTCGGACAACCTCCACGAAGTTGGTGCAGTCTTCAAGGGAGTAACGACAAGTGTTCAAATCACAACTCAACATAAAGACACCATCACAACGATGCATGCCAACATGTGAATCGTAATTGAAGTTAGGCTCAAATGGTTCCAATTGACCACGCAAGGCAAACCCACCGTCAGTAGGCTCACTAGTGGTATGGATTAGACCAAGCTTGCTTGAATCAAACACTGCATTCCACAATTACTAGCTACTTGCATGAAATGAAATTTACTCTACTTTAAAGTCCTACTTGAATAAGAAGGACAAAGAAATCTTGCCAGCTGCTCACAACAAAAGATGAAATCATCATCAATGAAAACTCTTTTTATTATGATAGTGTTTGCAACAACTTACAAAGCCTTCAATAGGTAAACTTTCCTTCTTCAAACTATACTATGCTATGAAACTATGCTAACTCTAAGCTGCCTCTCTATACTCTATGATCTATCTCTCTAATCTCTATTCTCCTAATAAGTTGCAAATGAGGGGGAGTGCCCCCTTTTATAGCTGGCCAATATGAACGGAGGACCTAGATCAAATTACAATGGACGGCTTAGATCGAGCCACATAAGCTCTGAACAAGATTCTACCCTAAAAATTGCCAGAAGGTGGGGGAGTGGTGCAATAAATGAGCATACTCCCTCTTTGACCACTATGGGCAATTAATGCCAACTACTCCTCTAGAAGATTCTCATGCAGGAATGCATTCCCACTGTTCTTTCTGATCACAAAATCAATGAACCAGGCTAGCACTGCTTCAATCTCTTGCACTGAAATGGATGGAGTGAGATTGAGCTAAAACTCGAGGATGGTGACTGTCTGCTCCTGCCGAATGTAAGATTTTCTCCAAGCCTCAATGGCTTCCTGAGTACTCTGGGTGATGCTGGAGAAAGTGGAAATGTTCTCGAAATCAACTTGGAAAAATGTTCTCACCTCCGAGAAGAAAGGCCGCAATTTTCCTTTCAAACCATCCAATGTCACCTCCTCGGGAGTTAACCGTTTTGCAAACAAAGCCTCGAGTGTGTTGAAGACGCCATCCTAAATGTTTCCCATAGCCTTCCTCACTTTGACTGATTCTGCTCGCGCTACATCGAAGGAGCCCCGGTCAATGAATGTTGCGGAATACCAGCCTGGAAAATCATATCGATCCCCTTCTTGGATTAGTCCTCCTTCAACCAAAGTTTGCATAGGCATATGCATAAGGGCTGCCAAGCCTGGAATGGTCTCTTGTCTTGATAGGATGTGGGAGTGTAATTTCCTTTTAGCTGATACTGACATATCAGCAGATTAGCAAATTAACGCTCCTCGAGGGCTAATGAGGCATGGTGAGAGAGTCATCTGGCAGTCATTTGGTGATTTCTTGGCTCAGTATTTGATTGGAGTAAGGTTTTCCATCATATATCATTATTGTTTCTATTTATGGAAACCTTATTTTATAATGTGATGTTGAGATGCACTTTATTAATAATGTTATATTTTTATATTTTATAAAGTGCAAATTAAATTAAAATATATTGGAACCTTCTAGAAGTCAAAATTAATATTATTTTTGTTGAGGCCGACCTCTAGAGGAAAAAGCATAAATAGACCTTGAGGTCTCACTATTGAGCATGGAGATTTGATGTTGGTGTTTGATGAATTCTTCTTGAGTGTTTGTGGAGCCAAGTGGTCTGCAGATAGTCAATTTGTCTTTGGGAACGAAAACTCCCATTGATAGCATAACTGAGGGAGTGAAATATCTCTTGAAGGATTGCAGATTGGAGGTGATATTTCAGTCACTTCATCGGGCATAAATTGTGGCCAAGGGCCAATTTTGAAGATTATTATATTGGAGACTATCAGCATTGAAGAATATCATTGGAGGCATCGAATATTTGAAGAGGAGAACCAGATTTCTATTGAAGAATTTTCTGATGCTAAGTCTGAAGCAAACAGGGACGCCATTGGAGACTTCTTTTCATTCGCTAGAGCTCATACTTGCATCGATTCTCATTGGAGATTGGGGCGCATCATTCCTAGGGTTATGCTGAATGTGTTAGAAGTTATTGGAGGCTTGGAAGTTGGGTAGATTATTTTATTTCCTCATTCCAATCAGAACAGGGGCGACTTCTTCAAAAATTCATATTGGCTGCATATGGTCTTCATCTTCCAGAATATTCATTGCTTCTTCATTGGGAATACAAGGTGACTCCTAAACCAGGTTCCTTTGTTAATTTCATGCATGTTAGATGTCATTTAGTTGCATAATAAGTGGTACGGCTGTAGGTGACAGTCAATATCAGACTTTAGCATTAATTCTTATGTAATTTACCAAGAGTCTTGGCTGAGTTGAATTTATCATTGTATTGGAAAGAATATTGCATTGATGGAGTAATAAGTAGTTTCTCAAATTCATGTTACAATTGTGCAATCAAAGTTTGAAATCAGATTTAGAGTTTGCAAGCCAATTGTTTGTAAAAATGTCTTGGCTGTAGATGCATCATATTTTCTTAGTGCTTTATCTAAATGCATTAAAATTTGAAGAGAGCATAATATTTCATTGAGGAGCTTGCATAGTAATTGTAGAAGTGTTTAAAAACTATCTTAGCATCCATTTCTATCAAGCAACTTCAAACTGAAACCCTACATCAGCAAGTTACGAGTTTGCACATGAACTGTTTGACAAAATTACAAGCAGCAAATTACGGCAATTTGTGATCAGATTCGAGCAAGGACCATTACAATGGTATCAGAGCGGTTTCCTGCCATCCTTTGGGTCAGAAATGGTCTTCATTTATGCAACAAAGTGACAGGACCAAGAGGTATACAGCTAGAGAACAAAGGAAACAAACACAGTGGCCACCACAACCTGAACAGGACACTTTATCAGCAGCTGTTGCAGCAAGACACAAAGAGATCGGTGACACCATGGAGGAAAGAAGAGAAGGTGATCCTCCTAGAAATGAAAGAAGGAATGTGGATAGAGGTGAAGAATTGTTGGAAAGAATGGCCCAAGCATTTGAAGGATTTTCAGCTTCCTTGCAGCAGCAGATTCAACAGAACAGAGTTATTTTGGAAAATAGAACAAGGAATAACAGGGATCAAGATGAGGACAGGAGTGTAGCTGGGTCAAGGAGAGGGCAAAGAACCACTTCCCGTACTGCTGATAGGCCATCTCGACCTACCTTTCTAAGGGAAGAGCGGGTTACAGAAGAGAATGTTGAAGATGTTGAGGAGCCTACCTTTGCTGATGCATATATGGCTACTCATGATGAATGGCAACTATTGACACCAGAAGCTCGAGAGCTCATGCATTTTGATCGATTTGTGCAGACAAAAATGGACTACTATAGGTCTCGGCAGGAGAGAAGACCTAGGAATCAAAATAAGGATCTTAAGCAAGCTACCAATAAGCTTACACTGCCTATGTTTGATGGTAGTGGCAAGATTACTACACAATCATGGATTCATAAATTGGACACGTTCTTGGCTCTTCGACCCATGACAAAAGAGGAAGCCATCAAGTATGCTACTTTGCATTTGGAGGGGGCAGCACATGATTGGTGGTATCATGGATTGGTAACATTGCAATATAATCATATTACATCCTATCAAGAGTTTGTGGACAGACTTGTGGAACGATTTGATAGGAAAGACCTAGAATCATACTTCAGGGATTTAGCCCAACTCAAGCAAGTTGGAAGTTTGGAGAGTTACATTGGAGATTTCTAGAAGTTATCGGTGATGGTTCCTAACATCTCAGAGAGACGGTTGGTGGTGCTATTCATTGAAGGATTAATGGAGCCTATGAGAGGTTGGATAAAAGCCTTTGATCCTCCTAACCTTCAGGAGGCTATGAAGAAGGCTAGGAGTATGGAGCTGTCAACACCACAGAATAAGTTTGTATCAAAAGGATCTTCTTTGTATCGAGATAATAAATCTTTCTCTAAGAAGAAGAACAAACCAGATTTCAAGGGCAAATCAGCAACACCTTTGGATCGTGACACACTCAATGAATTAAGGAAGAAGAAGTTGTGTTTCTATTGTAAGGGGCCTTATGATGCAAACCATGATTGTCCCTTGAGACCAAAGGGAAAGGCTAATAGAGTAATGTGGGCATATTATGAAGATTCTGAATCAGAAAAATCAGATCAGCAATCTGATTTTGAAGACTCAGGGGCAGAGCAGAGGAAGAAAAGCATGAAAGTGAAGAGGAACATGAAGGAGCAACGAGGCAACATGATGCACACATCACTAGCATCCAACAGGAGGGTTCATTTAGGATGCGTGGGGTCCTAGCAGGGCAAAAGATAATCACTCTTCTTGATACAGGGGCAACTCACAACTTCATTGATGCTCGTTTGGTTGATAGGAGAGGCATCAGGACAGAGGAATTTGAGGGAATAAGGGTTAAGGTTGCAGATGGCTATACCCTCAAATGTGATAGAAGAATTTCAGACTTGCCCATACGCTTGAACAACTATGAGTTCAAGACGGACTTCTATGTGGTGAACATGGGTGATACTGACATGGTGCTTGGCATGAGATGGTTACATGATATTGGGAAATTCACACTTGATCTTAGAGAGATGGAGATGTCTTTTCAGGTTGATGGAAAGACTCATGTTCTTAAGGCAATCCGAGACTCTAGTTTCAGGATGATCTCATTCAGGAGGATGGCGAGGCTAGTAAGACATGATATGGTAGAGTGGGCAGCAGAATGTGTGTTGATGCCTACACAAGGGGAACAACAGAAACCAGAGTACCATCCAGATATCCAGGAGTTAAGGATTAAGCATACGAAGGTGTTTAGCGAGATTCCTCCAGGCAGACCTCCAGATCGAGGGATTGAGCATATCATCGAGTTGGAGGAGGGCACCAAGCCTGTCATAGTCACTCCATACAGACATCCCAAGCGACTCAAGGATGAAATTGAAAAGACAATTAATGATTTGCTGGCCATGGGACATATTAGACCAAGTAAGTCTCCTTTTGCGTCTTCAATAGTGCTGGTTAAGAAAAAAGATGGTACATTGCGGATGTGTATTGATTACAGGCTCCTGAATAAGAGAACAATTAAGAACATATATCCCATCCCTAGAATTGATGAGTTGATAGATGAGTTACATGGTGCACGTTTCTTCTCTAAGATTGATCTGAGGTCCGGTTATCATCAGATTCGGGTTAAGGAATAGGACATTGAGAAGACTGCATTTAGATGCCATTGTGGGAACTTTGAGTTTATGGTTATGCCATTTGGGTTAACCAATGCTCCAACAACTTTTCAGTCCACAATGAACAGGGTCTTCCATTCACAGTTGAGGAGGTATGTACTGGTATTCTTTGATGATATTTTGGTGTACAGTAAAACATGGGATGATCATATAACACATCTTGACATAGTATTGGGCATTTTGGGGAAAGAGTCCTTGTATGCAAAGGAGTCTAAGTGTGACTTAGGGATGACAAAGTTACTATATCTTGGTCATATCATCGGTTCTGAGGGAGTATGTATGTATCTTGAAAAGATTAAGGCAATTGTTGAATGGCCCACACCAGTGAATCTTACTCAGCTTAGGGGATTTTTGGGGTTGTGTGGATTCTACCGCAGATTTGTTAATGGATATTCACGCCATGCAACACCACTCACAGACTTGACCAAGAAAGGGGCTTTCGTTTGGACACCAGAGGCGCAGGATTGCTTTGAGATGTTCAAACTAATTATGACATGTCTAGTGCTTGCTTTGGGAGATTTTTCTAATCCCTTTGAGCTACAATGTGATGCTTCAGGTGAGGGGATTGGTGCAGTCCTTATACAGGACAAACATCTGATTGCTTTTGAGAGTCGGAAGCTTCACGGTCCAGAGAGGGGATATAGCATATATGATAAGGAAATGTTGGCCATTATGCATGCATTGGCCAAATTCAGACAGTATTTGGTGGGCAACAAATTCGTAGTGAAGACAGACCACAACAGTTTGAGGCACTTCCTAGGGCAACAGGATCTTAATGATTGTCAACAAAAATGGGTGAGTAAGTTACAATCATATGACTTTGACATTTCCTTCGTTAAGGGAACACAGAATGTTGTGGCCAATGCTTTATCACGACGTCCCCACTTGAGTTCTATGGCTGGGATTATGGAAGATTGGAGGCACCAGATTATGGCAGAGTATGTTAAGGACAATTGGGCTACAAGGATTGTTGATGGATCAGTTCAGGATGACAGGTACACAGTTGTAAATGAACTTATCATTTACAAGGGGAGGATCTATTTGATTCTAGGATCGGAAATGAAGATCATCATTTTGAGGGCTTTTCACAATGCACCTATGGCAGGACATCCCGGCTATTTCAAAACTTATAAACAGGTACGAGAGAGGTTTACATGGAAAGGCCTTAAATTAGATGTGTTACAGTATGTTAGAGAATGTCCTGTTTGTCAGCAAAATAAACAGGAGCACACACACCCTGCAAGCTTACTTCAGCCACTTCCAATCCCTGACAGGAAGTGGGAGTGTTTGTCGATGGACTTCATCACTGGCTTGCCTAAAGCCCAGGGGCGAGATTGTACCTATGTGGTTGTAGATCGTTTGACTAAATTTGCTCACTTCTTTCCGATCACATCCACATATTGAGCGACTCAGGTAGTAGAGTTGTTCTTCCAGGAGGTATTCAGACTGCATGGGCTACCTCGGAACATTGTCATAGAGATAGTCGATTCATGAGCCATTTTTGGCAGGAGCTATTTAGGTTATGTGGGACAGAACTCTCTCCGAGCACTAGTTACCACCCACAGACCGATGGACAGACATAAATAGTAAACAAATGGGTGGAAGGGTATTTGAGGAACTACATCGCAGGACAACAGAAGGGGTGGGTCAAGTGGTTATATCTTTGTGAGTATTGCTACAATACCACTTACCATCTCTCCATTCAGATGACACCATTCATGGCCTTGTATGGATATGATGCACCTAACTTCTTGGATCTTTTGTTGAGTGACAGTCGTGTGCCTAGTGCTGGTGATCCCTTACAGGATAATCAGGACATTATGAGGGCTTTACGGGAAAACATTCAAAAGGCACAAAACCAACAAAAACAGTATGCAGATCAGAAGAGGGTTGAGCGCTCCTTTGAGGTTGGTGATATGGTGTACTTGATGTTGCAGCCTTACAGGCAGTCCACTCTTAAGAGGAGCGGAGCAGAAAAGCTTAAGCCACGTTACTATGGTCCTTTCAGGATTATTAGGAGGGTAGGAGAAGTGGCTTATGAGTTGGAATTGCCTGCTGACAGTAGCGTGCATAATGTATTTCATGTGTCTCGCCTCAAGAAGGCGTTAGGACATCGTGTGGTTCCCTCCACGACATTGCCACCATTGAATGATGAGGGAAAATTGATTTTGGTGCCAGAGGCTATATTGGATGTTCGTGAGAAGACTTTGCGGAAACGAGTTATCAGAGAATACTTGATCAAGTGGAGAGATTTACCAGTTGAGGATGCGACATGGGAGAGTGAGGAGATCTTGCAGCATCCAGAGTTGAGATTGCTTGAGGACAAGCAATTTCAGGAGGGGCGGACTGTAATGTCCCCTTCTAGTTGACATTGACATATCAGCAGGATTAGCCTATTAACGGCTTTCGTAGGCTAATGAGGCATGGTGAGAGAGTCATCTGGCAATCATTTGGTGTTTACTTGGCTCAGTATTTGATCGAAGTAAGGTTTTCCATCATATATCATTATTATTTCTATTTATGGAAACCTTATTTTATAATTTGATGTTGAGATGCACTTTATTAATAATATTATATTTTATATTTTTATAAAGTGCAAATTAATTTTGGAACCTTCTAGAAGTCAAAAATAATATTATTTTGTTAAGGCCGACCTCTAGAGGAAATGAATAAATAGACCATGAGGTCTCACTATTGGGCATCCAGATTTGATGTTGTTGAGTGGTGATTTCTTCTTGAGCATTTGTGGAGCCCAGTGGTCTGCAAATAATCAATTGATCTTTGGGAACGAAAACTCCCATTGATTGCATAACTGAGGGACTGAAATATCTCTTGAAGGGTTGCAGATTGGAGGTGATAATTCAGTCACTTCATCAAGCAAAATTTGTGGCCAAGGGCCAATTTGAAGACTCTACGATTATAGGAGTTGATTGGCATTGAAGAGTAGTGTTTGTGGCATCGAAGATATTTGAAGGGAAGGACAGATCTTTGTTGTATGCGGAAGCTAAGTGGAAGCAGCAGAGGGCGCCGTGGAGGGACATTTTTATTCATTCTGATCATATCCACATTGGATTCCTCTTGGAAGTTAGTGCGTTTCATTCTTAGGGCCTTGCTGGTCATGTTGTGGTTATTGGAGGCTTGGAAACTTGGTAGATTATTTTTTATTTCATCATTTCAATCAGAGCGAGGCGACTTCTTGAAATTCATATTGGCTGCGTGCTACCTTCGAATATTGATTGTAGCTTCTTCATTAGAGATGCAAGGCAACTCTAAACCAGGTTCCTTTATTTATTTCATGCATGTTAGATGTCAATTTATTGCATAATAGGAGAGTCATTTAGAAGAATTGTGATCCTATATCAGACTTGAGCATTAATTCATATGTATAAAGCCAAGAGTCTTGGCTATTTGCTATTATCATTGTAATGATGCATTCATAATAATAATGGAGATATAAGTTGCTGATTACAATAGATGTTCTTGCAATGAAAATGATATGATGCATGGCAAGTGTTTAACTTAATGTCTACTTGCTGTAGCTAAACATTGCATACCTAGTTTCTCATATATTTGCATTGAAAAATCCAAAAAGAATTGCATATTGCATATAGATCAGATTGTGGGCATTGTAGAAGTGTTTAAATCAATCTTAGTATTCATTTCTATCAAGCAACTTCAAATTGAAACACTACATCAGCAAGTTACAAGGTTGCACATGAACTGTTTGACAAAATTACAAGCAGCAAATTAGGGTAAATTGTGATCAGTTTGAGCAAGGCTCATTACATTGTATCTGATTACACGAATCCTTGGAAACAACCTCCAAGTTATAATTTATAAACTTATAATAAAATGCTGGCTACGGCTGCTATATAGATTTTAAAGTTTTGGTTGCTATGAAATCAAAATGTCACAATGTCATTATGTCAATAATGAATACAAATTTACAAAAGGAATAAACAAAGATCACTGCTGGCCCTAATCATCTCTCATAACCGCATCAAAATCAAAGTCATCCTTTGAGTCACTGCCACTGTGATGCTCCTCCTCAACCAACGGAACCCCAACCAAGCCCTCAGTTGTCTCCTCCTCATCTATCGGGCAGCGTCGGGATCCAATATCCCGCAAGTAGAGGCAGGTTGCTCGATGCTGGAGTCTTGTCAATCCGAAGCCCGAAGAAGAGCTGTGGTACTAAAATATAAGCTCGTCTAAGAGGGTAGAGTCATTCCCTCTAAAGCAGCAGTGGATAAAGCTATATGTGGACCAATTCCTCTCTGCAACAAAGGAACTAGCAACCTGTGCAAGAAGGCGAGTGGCAAGTATCTTCAACTACGGTGTATCTCTCCCATGATAGGTCTACCATCCAATAGGGTTCGCTTGAGCTAATATAGCTCTATCAAACATCGCATGTGGTTTGCTCAAGTTTGGGCCATTAAGATTAGCAAAGTCTAGAAATTGTGACCGAAGTAGTGAAGTTTGCTTGACTGGATAAATCTTTTCAATGGCCTGTGTGAACCCATCTAAAACCTCAGCATCATCACATGGAGGCACCCTACCATCCCTTGGTGCATACCATTTTAGATTTAGAGCAAAGGAAGCCATATGAAGTGGGGTGTTCATTGTATTCCACCTCCGCATCACAATGGGCCTAATGTGTTGCTCATATAAATCCAAAGTGGGGTCCTTTGCCAAAATAACTTGCCTGATCTTCCCAAGCATAGTGTCAAATGTCTCATATATCTCTCCAAGACTAGGAGAGTTTGTATCAGCATATCTAATGACATCTACAATGGGCGAGATGAAGGAGCAAATATATCTGCAAAATGCAAACAAAAAGTTCAAAATAATTAGTTGACAAGTTAATTGACATGTTAGAAACTTCAAAAGTTGGAACATTGGACAAAAAAATTAAAATATTAAAATCAGAAATTTAATATGAAAATCAGCCATCTAATATGTCTTACCTCACATTGGCCCACCAATCATCATCGAGGATCTTTTGTTTGATGCTCTTTCCTTGAGTAGAACTTGCATTAGGCCATCTAGTCCACTCAGCATTGACCATCATCAGTTGTAGAGGCTTATGCACCTCAAGCATCCTCTCCAATAGGATGAAGTATGTGGCATATCTACATTCATTAATTCAATGATTCATTAAAAAATAAAAATTTAAAACAAAATCAGATTATGAATACAAATTGAAAGTGAAACAAAATGAAGTAAATGGCATACCTTGTATCAACAGGTTTGAGAAACTCCTTCTTTGAAAATGTCCTGAAAAGGAGCAGAGTGAGTGTGGTGGTTGCAAATGAACATCTGAGATTTCTCTAGCTATACGTTTTCTTTACCTGATCTGTCACCCTGTCAGCCGATACGACTGGTACCAATGCATGAACCTGGCTATGGGGGTCAAAATATGCTGTAAATTGCACCCTCCACATAAGCCCAGCCCGATTTGCACGTGCTGGATACGGTGATCACACACCACATTTGCAGCGTAACCTCTATCTGTGGCTCCTCTCAAAATGTGGGACGAGAATTGGAAATGGAAAATGCACTTGCGATATACCGAATAATCTGCAGGCTCCTAAGAAAATAAAAACCCAGGCAGAGGCATGTGACCTCGCAGTGATGGTGCGTGGGCGTCTACAATCAGTCCACCCATCCATCACTATAGAGCACCCCGTCCTCATCCAAGTTTGCCTCATCTCCTCCATTAACACATTAACTTTGGAGTACTCTTTGTCTAGGAGGGTGATGGCTTGCATGATCTCCGGGAGGTACAATAGAAAGGATACTTGGCGACTAAGTCTTTCACCATTTGTTTGAAATAAGAGGAACGGGCCACATGAAATGGAATGGCATGGGCAAAAAAGAATTTGGCAATGGAGGATTCACAGTTTTCTCGTGCTTGGTTTTGAAACATGGACTCAACTAAGGCTCCCTTATCACCACCAATCACCTTCCTCTTTCCTCTTAAGATAACACTACTACCAACCGTGGAAGGACTAGGAGTAGGAGTAGGCATAGACGATTGTGAACTTGGGAAAGAAGGAGACCTGGTTTGAACCCCACCATCACACTCCATTTGAATTGTTTGGCACTCTATAAATAGTGCATCTGTCAATGCAGGACACGTTCTAACTCCATGGCCCACCTCACCCAAAAATGAGACCTAACTCTAGTGTAGCTGCCCCTAAACTCCTTTTCACAAACATGGCACAACCAAACCCTACTCCCCCCTGAATTTTTTTGTCTTTCACCCATGGCTGTCACAAATTGAAGGAATGGTTTTTTTTTTGTCTATTGGGTGTTTTGCATAGTCCTTCATAACTTTGGTATTGGTTGATGAATGATGGTGTTGGGTAGGGGTTATTTGCTCTCTAGTTTGCCTTCTAACTTGCATTTCAACTTCACTATCACTCCCACCCTCACTATTGCTCATGTTTTTTGTTTTTAGAATGCAAGTTTTGACTGAAAATGAAAAAAATAAAAAAAATCAGACTATGTATACTTCATATTTTGCAAAAAAATGAAAAAATAAGAATAGTGAAAGAAAATGCATACCTTATTGATGGATTTGCACTCCCAACAACACTATTTCAACCTCCTCTCCTCCTTCAAACAGCTGCTCCTTCTCCTTCAATGGCTGCAATTTTTTTTCTTCTCAAACCCTTGGCTCCTTGCACAAACAAAATGAAAATAATGAACTTTTAGAGGCCTTCTTTCATTCATAAGAGAGTGCAACCTAGTAGGGCCCACATTTTATGCCAAATGGCGTTTTAAGTTTTACCTTTTTAAATGTGACACTTTTTGCTTGAGGGGCCGGCCGTCCGAACGATCGAGGAGGCGGCTCGGTAGTCCCCACCTCAGGGGGCTATCGGTAGATCCCTCTTTGGAGATAAATCGTCCCGTCCAGGGGGCGTTTCCCGAGTTCCACCAAGGGGGTCCCCAAATCCCCTTGCGTCCCACGGTACGGGGCGTCCAGGCTGGGGCCAGAGTTTTGAAGAAGAGGGGCCCAGCGTCCCACGAGGTAACCCTGAATTAGAACTCCTAGTCTATAAACTTCGCAGCAAACCTCAAAATTAATGGCGTTGATTCACCTCGAAGGTATGTGGATGCAGACCTCTGACAGCATAATGTATGTCATCAATTATCACCGAACATCGGACCCGATTGGATTTAGCCTATTCTTGTTTCAATGTCTCGTTAGAAGGAATGTCTTTGAAAGCCTGATGATGGAATCTCTTCTTCTCTCATATGGGTTCGTATTGATTGATTGATTTCATATACTTACTACATAGTAAGTCGGTGACAACAATTCTATTTATAGCAGGGCACCTAAAGTTCACATGTTGGCAGTGTCGATTCCCAAATTCAATTGAGTTGATGAAATAAGGAGTTTTGCCTAAGTTATAACGTTTAATTATTATTAAAGGTGACTTTAATAATAATTAATATTTTAATATTATATTAAAATATTATATTTGCACTTTATGACTTGAGGGTCCATTCATCATTAAAAAGGGGGCCATTTTAATTAATTACTTGGGTGCCAATTTCAAGGACATATTTTAATATTCCAAAGTGCAAACATTATATTATTTTAAAATGATTTAAAAGGAAAATTGGAGGGGATTGGCCTATTATCTTTTATCCCACATTAGTGAGAAAAGTGTATGCGCTCCTCCTGGAAAAGTATAAAAGAATCTTAAGGGGCTCATTTGGAGATATTTAGAATGGATTATTTGATATTTGTTTGATAATTTCTCATTGGCGTTTGGGGAAGGGAGCCCAAGGGTTTCTGCCAGCGTATCGGCTTTGGAGAACGAAAACTCTCCATTGTATCAGCATTCTAAGGTTGTGGAATATCAGCTGAAGGTGCTCACTGTTGGCTTCATCCAGAAGTCAAGTCTATGCTTCATCAGATTTATTGCTTCAGATCTACATGAGATTGTATTTCCGGGTATGCACATATTTGTAAAAGCTTTGAAAGAAAATCAATAAATTAATTGCATTTCTGCAGTAGGGTTTATGTTTACAATTCTTGTATTTGATTTCTTGACTGGCAATCTATGAGAAAATACGAAAAAATTACAAACCCTTATTATTTAGCATAAAAACAGAAGTAGAGACAGGCAGGTCTCTTACACATAACACTAGACTTGATTAACGATTGATTGATTTTGGATTTCAATGGAATGTAATTGCATGAAGTGATTGAATCTGCAATTGATGAGGGAAATGACTGAATTTATAGACTTTGGAGATGAGGATAAGGATGATGACCTGAGTTAACTGGAAAATGAATAGAGTTAACTCAACTGGAATTTGGAAAATTACAATTTCAACCATGAAGAGATAATATAGGATTATTTAATTTGATAATTGGATAATTGTGCACACGAACTTTCTATTTGCAGACTGAGTTGACTGGGGAAGAGGAAGAAG